>JAFMSR010000004.1:18745123-18762696 GCA_022818135.1 Saxidomus purpurata | reverse complement strand
ACAAAAGAGTTTAGTTTAATCAGGTTGCGGGTGATAGTGCAAGGTACAGAACGAATCCGTTCCTGATACCATCCACCATCCGCCCCCTAGTTATTTAACATGCCCGGAAAACAGCACTAATACATGGGAACTCGTTTTTAGGTCTGATCCGAAATTTGTGGAGGAGCGGTGGATCACCTGATAAAAAGACTTTCCGTCTGACTTTTTGTTCGTCTGTATCTCTTAATGTCTGTATTGTGTGCTTTTCATAAAAACATGTTAACTGATACGATTGAACACGTGTTAGACCTAATTGTTTGCAATAATCATTATTTGTGATGTTTTTGATTCCATTTCGTGATATAACGACGGTATAGCGATAGAAAATCTGAATGTCCAATATACAGTTTGCCATGTACATTCGGGGGATATTGGATATTCGAATGTACAGGTCAAAATCAACCCATACGGAAGTTCGCATGTCTGCATCATTGATGATTAGAACTTATAGATAGATACATTATAAACAATTTTTGTGATGTATCTCAGTCCATTTCGTGGTATATCGACATTAAAGCGATAGAAAATCTGAATGTCCAATATACAATTTGCGATGTACATTCGGGGGATATTGGATATTCGAATGTACAGGTCAAAATCAACCCATACAGAAGTTCGCCTGTCTGCAACATTGATGAATAGAACTTATAGTTATATACATCATAATCATTTTTTGTTTTGTTTTTGAGTCCATTTCGTGGTATAATGACGGTATAGCGAAACAAAATCTGAATGTCCAATATACATTTTGCCATGTTCATTCGGGGATATTGGATATTCGAATGTACAGGTCAAAATCAACCCATACGGAAGTTCGCATGTCTGCTTCATTGATGAATAGAACTTATAGATATATACATTATAATCATTATTTGAGATGTTTTTGAGTCCATTTCGTGGTATAATGACGGTATAGCGAAAGAAAATCTGGATGTCCAATGTACATTTTGCCATGTACATTCGACGGATATTGGGTATTCGAATGTACAGGTCAAAATCAACCCATACGGAAGTTCGCATGTCTGCAACTTTGATGAATAGAAGTTATAGACATATATATTATAATCAGTTTCTGTTATGTTTTTGATTCCATTTCGTGAAAGAACGACGATATAGCGAAAGAAAATCTGAATGTCCTATATACATTTATTTTCCCATGTACATTCGGGGGATATTGGATATTCGAATGTACAGGTCAAAATCAACCCATACGGAAGTTCGCATGTCTGCTTCATTGATGAATAGAACTTATAGATATATACATAATTATAATCATTATTTGAAATGTTTTTGAGTCCATTTCGTGGTATAATGATGGTTTAGCGAAACAAAATCTGAACGTCCAATGTACATTTTCCCATGTACATTCGGAGGATATTGGATATTCGAATGTACAGGTCAAAATCAACCCATACGGAAGTTCGCATGTCTGCTTCATTGATGAATAGAACTTATAGATATATACATACATTATAATCATTATTTGAAATGTTTTTGAGTCCATTTCGTGGTATAATGATGGTTTAGCGAAACAAAATCTGAACGTCCAATGTACATTTTGCCATGTACATTCGGGGGATATTGGATATTCGAATGTACAGGTCAAAATCAACCCATACGGAAGTTCGCATGTCTGCTTCATTGATGAATAGAACTTGTAGATATATACAATGTACATTATAATCATTATTTGAGATATTTTTGATTCAATTTCGTGGTAGAACGACGGTTTAGCGATAGAAAATCTGAATGTCCAATGTACATTTGGCATGTATATTCGACGGATAATGGATATTCGAATGTACAGGTCAAAATCAACCCATACTGAAGTTCGCATGTCTGCTTCATAGATGACTAGAACTTTTAGATGTACACATTATAACCATTATTTGTGATGTTTTTGATTTCACTCCGTGGTAAAACGACGGTATATCGATAGAAAATCTGAATGTTCAATATACATTTTGCCATGTACATTCGGGGGATATTGGATATTCGAATATACAGGTCAAAATCAACCCATACGAACGTTCGCATGTCTGCAACTTTGATGAATAGAACTTATAGATATACACATTGTAATCATTATTTGTGATGTTTTTGATTCCACTTCGTGGTAAAACGACGGTATATTGATAGAAAATCTGAATGTTCAATATACAGTTTGTCATGTACATTCGGGGGATATTGGATATTCGAATGTACAGGTCAAAATCAACCCATACGGAAGTTCGCATGTCTGCTTCATTGATGAATAGAACTTGTAGATATATACAATGTACATTATAATCATTATTTGAGATGTTTTTGATTCAATTTCGTGGTAGAACGACGGTTTAGCGATAGAAAATCTGAATGTCCAATATACATTTGGCATGTATATTCGACGGATATTGGATATTCGAATGTACAGGTCAAAATCAACCCATACGGAAGTTCGCATGTCGGCAACTTTGATGAATAGAACTTATAGATATATACATTATAATCATTATTTGTGATGTTTTTGAGTCCATTTCGTGGTAGAACGATGGTATAGCGAAAGAAAATCTGAATGTCCAATATACATTTTGCCATGTACATTCGGGGGATATTGGATATTCGAATGTACATGTTAATATAAACCTGGACGAGGTTCGCCGCATGTTTCTTTCTATGTATAAATCCTCCTGATGTTTAAATGAAAGTTTTGGTTAAACAATCTGAATATCCAATCTACACGAGAACATGTAGATTGGATATTCGAATATCCAATATCCAATATTTTTCTACCTTAACGGCGCTTCATGTTGAGCGTACCGCACATGACGGACTTTTCACCCTCAGTGTCGGGTGTCACACTCAAACCCGACACGTGACCCCTAAGTGTCGGATATCTCCGTGTTTGTCTCGACGAGACCTACACAACGGCACCTCACATGACGGACTTTGATGAAAAAATGACGGACTTACCTTCATGTTGAGCGTACCGCACATGACGGACTTTTCACCCTCAGTGTCGGGTGTCACACTCAAACCCGACACGTGACCCCTAAGTGTCGGATATCTCCGTGTTTGTCTCGACGAGACCTACACAACGGCACCTCACATGACGGACTTTGATGAAAAAATGACGGACTTACCTTCATGTTGAGCGTACCGCACATGACGGACTTTTCACCCTCAGTGTCGGGTGTCACACTCAAACCCGACACGTGACCCCTAAGTGTCGCATATCTCCGTGTTTGTCTCGACGAGACCTACACAACGGCACCTCACATGACGGACTTTGATGAAAAAATGACGGACTTACCTTCATGTTGAGCGTACCGCACATGACGGACTTTTCACCCTCAGTGTCGGGTGTCACACTCAAACCCGACACGTGACCCCTAAGTGTCGCATATCTCCGTGTTTGTCTCGACGAGACCTACACAACGGCACCTCACATGACGGACTTTGATGAAAAAATGACGGACTTACCTTCATGTTGAGCGTACCGCACATGACGGACTTTTCACCCTCAGTGTCGGGTGTCACACTCAAACCCGACACGTGACCCCTAAGTGTCGCATATCTCCGTGTTTGTCTCGACGAGACCTACACAACGGCACCTCACATGACGGACTTTGATGAAAAAATGACGGACTTACCTTCATGTTGAGCGTACCGCACATGACGGACTTTTCACCCTCAGTGTCGGGTGTCACACTCAAACCCGACACGTGACCCCTAAGTGTCGCATATCTCCGTGTTTGTCTCGACGAGACCTACACAACGGCACCTCACATGACGGACTTTGATGAAAAAATGACGGACTTACCTTCATGTTGAGCGTACCGCACATGACGGACTTTTCACCCTCAGTGTCGGGTGTCACACTCAAACCCGACACGTGACCCCTAAGTGTCGCATATCTCCGTGTTTGTCTCGACGAGACCTACACAACGGCACCTCACATGACGGACTTTGATGAAAAAATGACGGACTTACCTTCATGTTGAGCGTACCGCACATGACGGACTTTTCACCCTCAGTGTCGGGTGTCACACTCAAACCCGACACGTGACCCCTAAGTGTCGCATATCTCCGTGTCTGTCTCGACGAGACCTACACAACGGCACCTCACATGACGGACTTTGATGAAAAAATGACGGACTTACCTTCATGTTGAGCGTACCGCACATGACGGACTTTTCACCCTCAGTGTCGGGTGTCACACTCAAACCCGACACGTGACCCCTAAGTGTCGCATATCTCCGTGTCTGTCTCGACGAGACCTACACAACGGCACCTCACATGACGGACTTTGATGAAAAAATGACGGACTTACCTTCATGTTGAGCGTACCGCACATGACGGACTTTTCACCCTCAGTGTCGGGTGTCACACTCAAACCCGACACGTGACCCCTAAGTGTCGCATATCTCCGTGTTTGTCTCGACGAGACCTACACAACGGCACCTCACATGACGGACTTTGATGAAAAAATGACGGACTTACCTTCATGTTGAGCGTACCGCACATGACGGACTTTTCACCCTCAGTGTCGGGTGTCACACTCAAACCCGACACGTGACCCCTAAGTGTCGCATATCTCCGTGTTTGTCTCGACGAGACCTACACAACGGCACCTCACATGACGGACTTTGATGAAAAAATGACGGACTTACCTTCATGTTGAGCGTACCGCACATGACGGACTTTTCACCCTCAGTGTCGGGTGTCACACTCAAACCCGACACGTGACCCCTAAGTGTCGCATATCTCCGTGTTTGTCTCGACGAGACCTACACAACGGCACCTCACATGACGGACTTTGATGAAAAAATGACGGACTTACCTTCATGTTGAGCGTACCGCACATGACGGACTTTTCACCCTCAGTGTCGGGTGTCACACTCAAACCCGACACGTGACCCCTAAGTGTCGCATATCTCCGTGTTTGTCTCGACGAGACCTACACAACGGCACCTCACATGACGGACTTTGATGAAAAAATGACGGACTTACCTTCATGTTGAGCGTACCGCACATGACGGACTTTTCACCCTCAGTGTCGGGTGTCACACTCAAACCCGACACGTGACCCCTAAGTGTCGCATATCTCCGTGTTTGTCTCGACGAGACCTACACAACGGCACCTCACATGACGGACTTTGATGAAAAAATGACGGACTTACCTTCATGTTGAGCGTACCGCACATGACGGACTTTTCACCCTCAGTGTCGGGTGTCACACTCAAACCCGACACGTGACCCCTAAGTGTCGCATATCTCCGTGTCTGTCTCGACGAGACCTACACAACGGCACCTCACATGACGGACTTTGATGAAAAAATGACGGACTTCCCTTCATGTTGAGCGTACCGCACATGACGGACTTTTCACCCTCAGTGTCGGGTGTCACACTCAAACCCGACACGTGACCCCTAAGTGTCGCATATCTCCGTGTCTGTCTCGACGAGACCTACACAACGGCACCTCACATGACGGACTTTGATGAAAAAATGACGGACTTACCTTCATGTTGAGCGTACCGCACATGACGGACTTTTCACCCTCAGTGTCGGGTGTCACACTCAAACCCGACACGTGACCCCTAAGTGTCGCATATCTCCGTGTTTGTCTCGACGAGACCTACACAACGGCACCTCACATGACGGACTTTGATGAAAAAATGACGGACTTACCTTCATGTTGAGCGTACCGCACATGACGGACTTTTCACCCTCAGTGTCGGGTGTCACACTCAAACCCGACACGTGACCCCTAAGTGTCGCATATCTCCGTGTTTGTCTCGACGAGACCTACACAACGGCACCTCACATGACGGACTTTGATGAAAAAATGACGGACTTACCTTCATGTTGAGCGTACCGCACATGACGGACTTTTCACCCTCAGTGTCGGGTGTCACACTCAAACCCGACACGTGACCCCTAAGTGTCGCATATCTCCGTGTTTGTCTCGACGAGACCTACACAACGGCACCTCACATGACGGACTTTGATGAAAAAATGACGGACTTACCTTCATGTTGAGCGTACCGCACATGACGGACTTTTCACCCTCAGTGTCGGGTGTCACACTCAAACCCGACACGTGACCCCTAAGTGTCGCATATCTCCGTGTTTGTCTCGACGAGACCTACACAACGGCACCTCACATGACGGACTTTGATGAAAAAATGACGGACTTACCTTCATGTTGAGCGTACCGCACATGACGGACTTTTCACCCTCAGTGTCGGGTGTCACACTCAAACCCGACACGTGACCCCTAAGTGTCGCATATCTCCGTGTTTGTCTCGACGAGACCTACACAACGGCACCTCACATGACGGACTTTGATGAAAAAATGACGGACTTACCTTCATGTTGAGCGTACCGCACATGACGGACTTTTCACCCTCAGTGTCGGGTGTCACACTCAAACCCGACACGTGACCCCTAAGTGTCGCATATCTCCGTGTCTGTCTCGACGAGACCTACACAACGGCACCTCACATGACGGACTTTGATGAAAAAATGACGGACTTACCTTCATGTTGAGCGTACCGCACATGACGGACTTTTCACCCTCAGTGTCGGGTGTCACACTCAAACCCGACACGTGACCCCTAAGTGTCGCATATCTCCGTGTCTGTCTCGACGAGACCTACACAACGGCACCTCACATGACGGACTTTGATGAAAAAATGACGGACTTACCTTCATGTTGAGCGTACCGCACATGACGGACTTTTCACCCTCAGTGTCGGGTGTCACACTCAAACCCGACACGTGACCCCTAAGTGTCGCATATCTCCGTGTTTGTCTCGACGAGACCTACACAACGGCACCTCACATGACGGACTTTGATGAAAAAATGACGGACTTACCTTCATGTTGAGCGTACCGCACATGACGGACTTTTCACCCTCAGTGTCGGGTGTCACACTCAAACCCGACACGTGACCCCTAAGTGTCGCATATCTCACTAATCAAAGCGCGTCATGTGAGGTACCGTTGAGTAGGTCTGGTCGAGGCAAAGACGGAGATATGCGACACTTGAGTGTCACGTGTTGAGTTTGAGTGTGGCACCCATGTCTGAGTTTGAAAACGTATTACTCTCAATAGTAAGTGAGGAACTCATTTTTTTCATCAAAGTGCGTCATGTGAGGTACCGTTGTGTAGGTCTGGTCGAACCAAACACGGATATAATCGAATTAATTGATCAAATTAATATTAATTAGTTACTTGTCCAACTATGGTCATATTGTATTTCTAACTAAATGGTCATACAAATTGGTTACACAAAAAGAGAAGTATACAGTTTACAGGTCTTGACAAAGTGAAATTTTACACAATTTTAGTATTTTATCACAATTTTTAATATATATACTTTTTGCCATGGCAAATCATTAAATAAACGGAAAATATTTGTATCTGAAAAACAGAAGTGAATTGAATTAAAATGTAGTAAACGAAAATATTAAGCTCAGTATCTGTTACCGTCAGCAAGAAATTTAATGTAGTTTCATTGGTGGGTGGAGTTTCGAGTTAAATGTGTTTAGAGGGGAGCGGTTGTGTAGAGGTTAAAGTGTCGGCCGTTTATCTCGGAGGTTGCGGGTTTGAGCTCCACCGGGGTCACGACCGTACTTCTTCATATGACACCAGTACTGGTTTTTCCAGGAAGCGGACTCGATAGTGACCCGATAAGCTACAAGCTTTCTTCAAAATCAAGCTAAAATAAATCAGTATAAACTAAACGTGTGTTGATTCAAATGTGAAAGATTGGCCCAACTTGCTCATATTATGTTTCTAGATGGTCAAGCAAATTGGTTTCAAAATTTGAGAAATTTATAGTTTACAGGTCTGGACAGTGAAATTTGACGCCATTTTCCTATTTTATCACACTTTTATTATATATACTAGTTGCCATGGCAGCCATTTCATGTATGTCATGTCAAATTATAAAATAAACTGAAAATATTTGTATCTGAAAAACAAAAGTGGATTAAATAAAAATGTATTTAAAGAAAACATTTTTAGCTCAGTATCTGTTACCGTCAGCGTGCTATATATATTCATGTAGTTTCATTGGTGGGTGGGGTTCGAATTAAATAGGTATTGTATCAAATGTGAAAGACTTACTGGCCCAACTTGCTGATAATATGTTTCTAACTATATGGCCATACATATTGGTTACAAAAAAGAATTACTTCAACACAAACATTCTACAAGAGTTTTCAGTAAAAACAACCAAAATGTACAGAGGATGTGTACTTGTCAAACACAAAAGAGAAATATAGTTTCATTTAATACAAAACGTAAAAGTAAAGAAACATATCAAGGTTTTGATTGCTGTTATTGCTCTGAATTACTTAAAATGGTCATTTTCAATAAAAATGTCCGTCATTTTGGCCGCCATCTTGAATTATTGGGCGTTGTCCCGGGTATGGGCATAAAAATTGATAATTCCAAAAAGTACATATATCGAGGAATGTAATGATATAAATTGTTTTCCCGTGCTAAAAAAAGAAAATAAAAGTAGGTTATCTCTTGAATTAAATGGTTTAATATATTGTTTATTTTTTCTTTTCACTGAAATGAAAAGAGTCATTTCTGTTGTAGAAACTTGAATTCGAATAGAAAAACATGTTCTTAAAGCTACTCGCTCTCAGTTGCCGTTGTAAAAAATAAGATATTAAAAAATGACAAACTAATACATAAGTACTTTGTTAGCTTTCTGTTTTTATACAAACATTGCAACTAACAAATGCATACAGAAAAGGCGACCACACTATTTACCACAAGAAATGTCCCCGATTTGATATCGTATCAAACCTATAAATTTGCTATCTTCTCTTTGAATATATCATTCATACGACTGAGGTTTACCTACTCATATTATTTATCAATGTATGCTGAGTGTACTTTAAACTGTGCCGCAAGTGCGTTGTGAAACCTTTCCTGTAGCTCAAAAATGTACTTTATCTTCTTCGTCTGATTTCACAAAAGTAAGGCACACCTCATACAACTCGGTAACCGGCAAGGTCATCAACAGATTCATGTTTTTAATCATAACAAATTTTAATGGCATGCGTCATCTCATTTGTCTCGATGGTTTGCGCATGCGCAATGAGAACTCGAACGAGCCAAATGAAGAACTTTAACAAAGTTTTCGGCCATTTTTGATTTTTGAAAGGAAGTCACTGAAGAGGAGGTGTCTTTTCGAATTCCCATTGGAATAAAGCATATGGTAAGTCTAATGTATAATAAAATGAGCAACAGTCCGACATTGATCAGGGTTGTAAGGTCGTGTTAGATGTTTTCCAATGTTTGAAATTCTTGTATAAATTGCGGTTATTATTTCTTCACATTTTATTTTTAACCGAGTTTAGCAAGTCTACAAGAGTGAGCATAAATACTTTTAAGATCATTACTGTTATAATGCCGTTACAAAAATTCTTAAGATACTTTAGGTGACGGAAAACATTATTCGCAGTTTCCAATTCTTAAAGTTCTATAACCCTCAAAGTAACTATCATATTTTAAGAAATACACCGACTGCTTATTTATACTCCTAGAAAAATAAACATTGCCAAAGTTACAAAACAAGTACATGAATCTGAGTAAGTTTATTTGGCAGCAAATCTGGAAAATAAATATTTTTGGACTTTATACATTATATAAAATACAAAACAATGATAATATAGTTAATTCCACTCTCGTAGCAAGTTCATCAGGGTAGAAATCCCGCGTCTGACCGAGATTATAAACAATCATTACCTAAAACAACATCTCTCTCTCTCTCTCTCTCTCTCTCTCTCTCTCTCTCTCTCTCTCTCTCTCTCATTTGAAATGTGTCTCGAGTGCGATCGATATACGTTGTAAGAAATTGTTTCGCAGCCGAGAGTAAATTGATAGTCATATTTAAATCAAGTAGGTCTTGTTAAGTCATAAAGAAGAATATACAATTATGTCTGAGTGGAAGTATGTGATATGACTTTCTTGCATGACAAAATAAAGAAGCAAATATTAGCAATACAGCCTCTGGTCTATTGCAAATCCCTGACTTTTGAATTGTCTGGTCTTCTGTCATTCAAATTGTTTTATATGTCTGTATTTTGATTGGTTAGTTTCAATTTTTTCAGATCCTTGACTTTTGATTGGTGATTTTTGAAATCGTTTCAGATCCTTGTATTTTGACTGGCCAGCTTGACTGGTGGCACAACTTTACTTCTTGTAGAGAAGAAATATATATATTTGAGTTCGTGACCACTAGATTTTAGTCAAATAATGTATTTCTTCAAAATTGTGGCCAGCAACAAGTGGAATGGTTTTTGTTGTTAATAATGGTCTCATCCACTTGTAGTGGTAAAAATAATTTCACACATGTATAAATATTACGTGAACAAAGTTTTTAGCGAAATTTCCAGCGATATGTAGTTGGAAACAAATAGCACAATAAGGAAAGCACTATTTGAAGTATAAACGTTTATCTAATAGTGAAGATCTATATGACTGTATGCATTGACCATCACGTAGAAACCGCATATACAATCTTTGATCATAAACGTCTTTGATGATTCTAAGGGGACTAGTTATTGTTTCCTGCAGAAGGCTTTGATTTTCAGTATATATCTCCATTAAATTTTGTGAAATCATAACGTATCTGGATAATAAAAAATAGCACAATACCGTATACTAACCATACTTGGTATCTGTTTTCAAGTGATGAACGGAACTACAATGTATGTTATGTATCTAAAATGGATGAGATTAGCTGTCAATTCGGAAAGTACTATAAATAGATCGCGAGCACGTGATATTGTTATCACTCTGTACGAGGCTGTGCAGGCCAAGATGTATTGCCACCAGGATTAGAATTAAAGCTTACCGCTAATATCAAAATTAGAATTCTGCTTGTCATCACTTATTTATAACACTTAAAAAGAATGTATGGTGAAAGTACATGATACCAAAATATAAAAAAAAATTCCAAAGAGCTAAAATTCAATTTTTTAAATATTTTTTTAAGTCTGATTTGCACACCAAACCATAACCACAGCGGTGAACGTAATATATTCACCAATCCTACATCGCTGTCAATGTCAGACATTACTACTCAAAAGCTGTCTCGTTTGCGGTTTTTCGGGTTAACATGCTTTGCTCGTTGTTCAAACTATTAGTCCGAAAATAACTTATTGAACGTGTTTCCACGAGACTTTTGATGCAAAAAACCCACAGTCTAGTCTAAACATGGACAGGTCGTTACGTGGTTCATATTTCCCAACAGGTGAAAAAAATTATAAATGCGCTTGAACATTTCAATTGGTTATTTTCTCTTCACAAAGGGCGGTCGCGAAATGATTACCTTGGGTCTCTAGCTGAATAGCTAACATAATAAATCTTACACACCAAAGCTTATACATGTATTAAACTAGACGAACGCAATAACTAAAGCTGACAAGAGCCTTTGAGTGTCTCTTCCATCTCCTAGTCTAAAAATCGCCGTCAATCAAGTCTAACGCACGCCGTCGTTAGTATCAAGTAAATCAGGTCCTAAAATCGCCGTCGTCAGTCTTATAATTTAAATGCTCCTAACTCACAGAGAACTGCTTATTAACGAACATTATTTGTATAACAAATTTTGATTAACTTGAAATACACTTGTAGAATAAGGTAAGAATATTTGCAGTTATATTTGCACCAAAGAAAGCGAATAAATGCCAAAATTGAGTTCAAAAACAGCAACTTGATTTATGTAGACCGTCTCGATAATTTATTTTAAGAATAGAATCCGTGGTCAATGTCCCGCTACCGACCTGACTGTAATAAGGGAAAGTTTCCAATGGAGGGTGAAAGTCTATCACTTGTCCTTCCCAGGAATGATTGTTTGGTAAACTTTGCTCGGTACTACATGCTTTCTTGTCAATACTTACTGAATGTAACTTACTGAGCAGGGCTTATAGAGCAATGCTGACTGAGAAGTATTCATTCAACAATCATTAATCACTTTTATTCAGTGAACAGTGGTCATTTAGTGGTTAGTAGACGCTGGACATAACCAATTTAGTACTGTTCAGTGGCAACTATTCAGTGAGTAGTAGGCATGGAACATAAATCACTTAGCATTGCTATTCTTTGAATTTATTGAATAGTGCTCACTGAGTGATGCTAACTGGGTATTGTTCAGTGAACAATACACTCTAAGTCTTTACTGAAAAAATGCATTGTATCAACACTAAGCCATGACCTAGCTTGTGTTATAAAGCTAAACCTACAAAGAAAAAAGACAAGGAAATGTGAAAAGGGGGGAAATTACGTAGTAAAGTACGTTTGAGTTTAAAGTTTAATTACGATGAATATCTTTGAATATCGTTGATTTAGAACATCAATGTTTGAAATGCATTGACTGGAAAATATAAGACAAACATTTGATCTCAGGCATCCATGACATATGGACTCCCTCATTCCAACAAAGATGGTCGGACTTTATCTGCTGGCCAGTAGGGTAAGGTTAACTGGATTATATCATCGAAACTGTTTGTATACTTTCAGAGTTGGATTAAATTATTTAAATGTTTAATTAATTAATTGGTTGCAATCAATATGAAAATATGTTCAATTATAAAAAATGAAATTACAGGCATTTTTACACTTAAATTATTCAGTACAAAGTACATTATTTGGCACCGAGCCAATTATTTAGCTAGATATTTGTCCACTTTTGAAATTGGCGCAAATATATCTGCGTATAGCATAATAAGTTCCATTTTTGTTAAAAAATAAAAAACAATTTTTACGTACATGTAATTTTAAATGCATGAAAAAGGTTTGAAGTTGCAGCGAGACTGTTTGTTTATACTCAGTACATTTAGAAACATTTTGTGTTGTAGGAGATTAACACTTGTTCCAACCGTGTTTTGGGTCATTTTAACAGACGGGCAGTTTACTAAATAATCGTTCCTGGGGAAACCAGTGCTACACTGTTCTTTTTTAAAATTTAACTTTTATGTATTCACATTAACGGATATGATTGATTTTCATCTGTAAACTGTGCAAAAAAAAAGCCTGCTGGCATTTTGTTATAAATTTTTATTGTTTCAATTGAGGGAAATGGGGAATAAGTCGTGGATATTGTTAATTCCAGAATATTGTTTTAGTCTAAAATAGCATGGTACGAAAGGTTTAGCACCAATGATTAAATATTTTCGGGTGTATATTTCTAAATGAAAAATTTGCCATATTCACGGAATATCGCTTAAGTCATTCAAAATTTGTCAGAAAAATTCGTTCATAATACAAATTTGATGCTTAAAATACAATGTAGGAGTTTCATTGACAAAAAAGGGTAATGTAGCCAAGTTACAAAATTACAAAATTAATAGACATTCCAAATTTTTATGATTTTTTGGCGATTTCTAAATTCCGTTTTCATTTTGGTAATGGCAAATATTGTCATTGTTAAGTTATTTTCTTAGGTGATATTGTATTGCTAACCTTTTCGAAAAAAAAAATAACAGAAACAAAATATAAATGCAAATATTGACTTTTATTATACTTTTTGCACTTTCAAAATGTTTTCGTGTCTTGTTTAAGAAAACTACACCACAAGACCATAGTAAATGGAAAGGACAGTTAGAATATATGCAACTGTTTTATCAATAGAATAGTTTAATTAAAATATTTGACTGAAAAAATGTTGCGTTTTTAAATGTACTGGGCATATTTCAAGGAACAGTAAGCACAAAGTCACTAAGTAACTTTTCCTTTGTGTCTCTGGTCAAAATAAAATGTGTCATTGGTCTCATGTAAGCTCAAATGATTTTATTGCATTATTAAATAAATATGAGGGTCCTACCAAAGACGTAGAAATGGTACCAGTAGCTATCTTGTGTGGCGTTCGGCTTTAAAAGGGAAACTGGCTTCTTTTCTCTTAAAGCCTCACTGCGATGGATACCATCAAGAATAAGGATGTATATTAAGTTGTACAACTGGGTTGTACAGTAAACTCTGTTAAGTATGTATCACTGTATCAGGTTGTTGTATATCACACTTCTTTGTATTTCAGACTTCTTTCTTCCAAATTGACTTTTAGATTTGGCTTTAATTTAATGTTTTAAATGAAAACCAAAGATTTTATTTTGTTAATGTTGTCCTCAAACGTATTGTTGACGTATCAACATACAATGCACACCTTACGTTCCAAATGTATATATGAATATTGCAATTATTAACACTTATGTGACAGAAAGTGTCAGTTGCTGAGACAAAATATCTTTGTTGACAGAGTATAATTTTAGAGAACAGGACATTCCTTTTTAGGTTATCCCTCAAAGAGACGCGTTGGTTTCTTTAAAAATAACCATAACAGAGACCCTCGATGGCTATCTTTTGCATTCTTCCTCTTAACGCTGCTCGTTCTCAGTTGCCGTAAAAAATTTCAAAAATGACATACTAATACATAAATATAAAACGAAAGGCTAGAATCAACAATAGCAGTAAAAATGTAGGTAGGAATTTGCAAAAATCGATTGAAAATGCACGTTTTAGGCACTGTAACACCGGATACAGCTCCTTTCGAATACATCTCCCCGTGGAGCTGTATTCTGTGCACGTTAACGAGTACAGCTCCTTTGGTATAGCGGAGCTGTATTCGAACCAGAGCATATACACATTCGAATAAAGCTCCCTATGTTTGATCAAACGATTATAAAACGGATTAAATGGCAAAAGTCTAGTTCGTGGTGATGTGTCTTTTGGCCAAATGAATGTACGCCTCCGATTTAGGAAGAAGCTTGGTCGTTCCAAAAACTTTTAAGTCTAAGGCCAAATTGTAGTTCGATAGCTTGGGTCCATCTACCCGGCCATCTGTTTGTTGTCCTACCCTGTATGTTGTCTTATCAGTCCGTCTGTCGGGCCTTATACCCTTGTTTGAATGTGCTTCATTCTGTCAACAATTTATTTATGAAATGAAGTACAAAACCACTTAAACTGCCGCCTTATGTGTTACAGTCATATAAAAAAATGTAGGTTTATTGAAAGAAAATAATTCTTAAATACCAAGAAAGAAAATAATTGTTTAATACAAACAAAAAGGTCATTAAACCTCAAAGTTTCGTTTGTCGGACTGACAACACGGACGGACAAAACGACAGATATCCCAGGGCTTAAGTACTGCATCCTGAATAGCAGGATGGATCCTTATCTTTCTATAATAAATTCCCTGCCGAATGATACGCCTTAAATACACGTCTATGTTGCATCGGCTCACTGGGGAGCTCTACTCGAAAAAAAGGTACAAGAACCCCGAATACAGCTCCCATTTGATTAGGGGAGCTGTATTCGTTAATGCGCACCGAATACAGCTCTTTTAGGTAGTGCCTCTTTTAACCTATATTAAGTATTATTGAGTGGCATTGGTACGGCTATTTTACGCAATTTTCTTAAAGTCTTCTTTTTTCTGAGCATGGCTTGTGCTTGTAACTGGTTCAAGTTGACATTTTAAATCGGATGGTTTCAAATACACAATCGATGAAATTAAACTTAAACTTGCATGTGCGCTACATAACACACATTAAATTCCCATTATTACGTTGAACGCAAATTTACTTACACGGTTTGTAACTTTTGTATAACTAAGAATATATCTTGTCGGTAGAATTAACTAAATGAGCGAAGTTTTGCCATTATAACAGGCACAACTAGTGCAATAAGACGTTTTGCAATGCCTTTTTTTCGGGCCCCAAAAGGGTAACCCCATTTATTATCCCCGTCCACTGGTTGAATGGGGGTCGGAGACGAGGCTCTGCCGAGTTCCAACGAAACAGTTACTCGAGATGAGGGATATTTCCATCTGAACCAAATATCTCATGGTAGAAACTGTTTCTTGCATACCGTCTTGCACTTTAAGATAGATATTTAATACAAACTTATCGAAATTATGCATTTTAATATGAAAACAAACGTTATTCAGATGCTGTGTTTGGGAAAGTGACGTCACATTGTTTATAACGTTACGTCACAAGTAATTCACACAAAAACCGCAGATATCCCGATCTGATATGCAAGAAAACCATATATGCCATATACTTAAAACTATGATAGTCACATATAATTATATCAACGTTACAGAGGGTCGTTGTGCTTGCCTTTTGTACACAAAAGAGACATTTATTGATATATGTTCTTGAAAATACATTCTTTTACTTTTTACGTACAATTTACCTATTGAAACAGGTTGATAAATTAATATGTTAGTTGTGTGGTATGTCCCTTTAAGAAATACTTTCTAACAACGCTTTTTGTGAAGAAGCGACAAAATATGAAAGAAAGGTACACGCCAACATTGTTTTTGAGTGAATAAAACATAGGTCTGTCATTATTCTAACCTTAAATTCACAATTCTTTTGGTTTCTTGTATAAGTAAAGTTTTATATCAGGGACGTCAAATAACATTAGAGATGGCATGTTATTTAACATGTCATGTTGTATGGCATTGAAATCCATTGGACTGGTAAGTGTGCTCGTTTTGTAGGAGACGGCTGCCATTATAGTCAATTTCGTCTAAGGACAACAATCCATGCAAATACTACACATAATTGACTGTTAAACAAGAATCTGACCAATTAAGTGACTGCTCATACATAAGTAGATATTCACATTTGAAATCGATAGCACTTATTGCCAAACAGAAAATCTCATATTATTATTATACCAGATGTATTGAGTACCCTTTTCATATGAAATATACGTTCAATGGCGCTTTACAATTAAACATGTGACATATCGCAGATACATGTATATAGAAACTCACAAAAAATGACATTTGCAATCATAAGCACAACTTCAAGTGAAACTCAAGTCTTGCAAAAAACATACACATAGAATGTCATAACCCTTAAAATGTGTGTGGTGAAATAAAAGATAATTGCCAATTTAGTTAATTACATGATGAATTGTACAGCATTTTAGACATCATTCGTAAGCGACGAATGATTTGCCGTAGTTCTGCATCATAAAAAATAACAATAGCGTATCTATTATGGGTAGAAACAGTCACAGTTGGTATCTATGCGTTGTAAAATTTTTTGAATAGGTGTGTTGTGAGAGCTCTTTTGAATGAATTTAGTGATGAATCTTTTCTGAGATTGTCAGGGAAAGAATTCCATAGTTTTGCAGCAGGAGGCCAGTCGACTTTTTTGTGGCACAAGGGTTGTTGCTGCACTTGCTGATCTCAGATTTCTAGTTGGCACGTAAACCTCTAGTAAGTCTCTCATATACACCGGCGACTGCCCATGCAAGGTTTTGAATGTTTGAATGAGAATTTTGTACTTCAGTGATTCTATCTTGTATTTGCAGCCAGTGAAGATCTTTAAGGATTGGTGTTATATGTTCAAAACGGGTTGTTTTCGTAATAAGACGTGCAGCTGTGTTTTGAACATTTTGCAGTTTGCTCGTTGTTGATTTTGGCACGCCATACAAGAGAGCATTGCAGTAATCTAATCGTGAGGCAACCAGCGAGTTTATAAGGGTTTTGGTGGCATCAGTTGTCAAATATGG